>CM057820.1:116839333-116886833 GCA_030067965.1 Latrodectus elegans | reverse complement strand
CAAGTAGTAATTGGAGTAAAAAAAATAGGGATTTGCAGTTGGTATCGTACAAATTTACTACATATGTAGTAAAAAAAATAGGGATTTGCAGTTGGTATCGTACAAATTTACTACATATGTATTTTTAGTTTAAGAAATTTATTTTTAACTTCATTAAAAACTTCGTAAATTTTAATATCCGAATTAAAATTTTATTACCTTTATGTAATGGATATTATAGAAATGAATATCAAAATACTAAAAAAGCAAACTCATATTTTGGTTAATTTATTTCTTATATAAAAAAATAATTCCATTTTAATAACGTTAATTTAATCATATCATTCAATTTTAATATTTGCACCCATAAAATAGAATTCGCTTTGAAACTTTCATTTCAATCAATTTCCCTTAATAATAATTTTAATACCACCAGTGAATAAGCTTTAAACTGAGTTAATGAAATATAACACACTAACGCTTAAAATTTTCTATTTTATGACAATTAATTGGATTTTTCACTTCGTAATTAAAAAAAAATTACTGAATATAAAGGGAAGAAAATGTAATTTCCATATTTTAAATACAATAAACTTTTATTCTTTAATTTGATGGCTTGTCTTTCAAAATGTCTAATGAAATATATCTATTCACAAATATCTAAATTTTATTAAAGACACAATTCTCAGTAACAATTTCTAAATTGCATTTCAAAGTATTAGTTTTCATTTTCCCTGAAAACAAAAAAAAATATAATTGTTATATATATATATATATATATATATATATATATATATATATATATATATATATATATATATAACAATTACCGAATTCTTAATTTAACACATTTTTAAGAAATATATTTATATTTTCTTGTCGAGATTTTATGTACGTTTTTTGTCAAATAACGCATTCATAAATTTTTATTTTAACTTATTTTGTAAAGTAATAAATTATATTTTATAATCAAATTTTAGTCAATTAAATTAAAATATGAATACAAAAATAAAATTTCCTTCAGAAAAAAACATTTAGTTAAAATATTTCTTTTACTAATTATAATATTTCTCATGAATATAAATTTTGGTACTTTGTCGAAGAATATTACAATAATAACAAGAATTTTAGAAATTTATTCAAACATAGTTGAAATAATTTTTACGGAACGGATTATTTATTAAAAAATCTTCTTAGCATACTTTAGTTTATACTATTGCAATAATATAAAATCCAAATGTTAATTAGATTGCATTTGTAAAGGAAATACTTTTGCGAAAATGAAATTTAACGAAATTAAAATTTTAAAATAATAGCTTCAAATTTCTTGAATATCATCTTGGAAGCATATAGTCAGCATTTAGAAAGGAAAACTCTTTAGATTATTGTTTTCTAATAAGCAAGTTAATACTTCAGTTAGTTATTCATTTCAATATTTCTTGATCATAATAAGGGACATTGTAGCCTAGTGGTTAGGGCATCGGCTTTTCATCTGGAAATGATGGATTCAATGACCAATGCCACCAAAGAATCACCGAGAACATGCAATTTACGTGCTCGTTAAATGCGTAGAATCGAAGGTCAAGAAGTGAATCATTCAGCCGTTGCCATGGGTTTAATGTGATCTATCGAAAATTTTATTCCCCTCCAGATAAAATCTAAACTGGGGTATCCAGATGGTGCCATCTATTGGAGGAACCTTACAGAAAAAAATACTTTCCCCTTCGTTGTGTTCCGGTTAAACGATCGCTTGCGAGCTCGGCTTGTCCAAGGGTCATAAATAACAACAGGTCTATAAACAATCAAAAGACGAGAAGTCTAAGATTTCTTTTTGTATATTTACTTGCATAGATTTAATAGAAATTCTTTATTTATACAAAATTGTATAATTTTTCTTAAAAAGAATTAAGTATTATCATTTGAAGCTTTTTCTAAATTATTAAAAATCATTTGAATTATACCATCTTTGTGCTGCAAAATACTTAATAAGTTTCATTTATCTTTATTGAAATTTAAATATCAGTTTAATTCTTAAAATCTGATCTAAAATATTAAAATAAATCTAATTATGATTTTATCTTAAAATTAAAATACAAAACTTTAATTACATTTTTTAGATATTTAATTACAAATACTGTATGAAGTATGTATATTGCATCACATTTTATAGAAATTTAACTTGTCGTTGCTTTTTATTAAATATTAATGTAGTCATTAACAACGTGTTTATAGGAAATATTTTTGTTACAATTAAATAACTTGATATATAAATGGAAGACTTTAACGAAAACTTGGTAGAAAAAAAATGTGCTATTTCTTTAATGATAAATATTTTAACAATTTGTTTTTTATTTTAGCAACATAGATTACAGAAATATCTATACAATTTTTAAATAATATTATCACACACATTTCAAAAATATTAACATTAATAATTTTTCAAACACTCATTTTTTTTAAGAAATTTATAGTTGTGTAAATTTTTTAAAATAAATTAACAGATTATTTTTAATGGTCTTATTTTTGTTTTCTCAAAAATGTAAGTTTGTTTTGGAACTTAACATTAGGCATTTCAGATTTACAGCTTATGTGCAAGTAATATATATTACTAATGTTAATTTCATACTTTTTTAAATACATTAATAATTTCTAAAAATTCAGTAATTTAAAAAATTAATCATTGTACCCTGCTGACTTTATATTTCATACCTTATTACTATTTTAATTCTGTCAATTTTTGTTAAATTAAAAAGATAGAAAGAAAGGTTAAGAGAAAGAGAAATGACATTCTTTATATAAATCAAAAGATATTTTTCACTTATGATTGACTTTAATTTTTAAACTTTTATATTTTAATTTTGAACCTGAAGTGCACGTTAGATTAACAAAATTGGACTTATAACATACATAAAAGATATATTATCCTATTTTTTAAATGTTACAACCTATGTTCCTTTCTGTAAATTTTAAAATTTGTATTCTTGTGGATGTTGATTATTTTTTCTGTAAAATAACAGCAAGTTTATTCAATAATAGGACAACAAATCATTATCAAACTTCCTGACATATTTCTTCAAAATATTTATTACAAAAATGGTACTCTCTTGTTTAGCATGCGTCGAACAAATAGGCTCATATCGTTAACTATTTTATTGCAAATACACTTACCCTATCAGATATAAAGAACTCACTTTCTGTAAATCAGATATAAAGAACACATTTCCTGCACATCAGAATAAAGAAGACTATGCATGTAAATCATTTCAATAAACTTTTTCAGCATTTTCGCATATGAAGCAGTTAATTGTATCATTTGTTAGGCTTCAACATCACTGACCAAGAATTAAATATTTTTCAATCCATAATATCAAGGATAAGTTTTATTCAATAGCGATAAGTGGATATTTTACTGAAGAAACGTTTCACAATATTTAACATCGTAAATTGAAATGGCATTGTCTTTAAATATAGTTACCCTTTATCACTATTTTCTCTCATTTATATTGAGGATGCAATACTTCCTTCCTTATAAAGTAAAGCAATATATATATATATATATATATATATATATATATATATATATATATATATATATATATATATATATATATTTACAAAATGAAACACTTTTAATCAAAAAAAAGGATGAATATGCAAAAAAAAACTATCAAGGTAAATAACTTTACTAATAGTATACTGTATTGCAAGCAAGACGGTCGATATCGAAGACGTTAGCGACCCTAAATTCGAAACAGTAAGTTGTGGGTTTGAATCCTGGTTTGAGCATGGATGTTACTTTCTCTCTCTCTCTTCATTTTTAAGCCCTTCACGTTCGGAGTGACGATGACACATCCTCTAGATGCCCCATTATAGCACTGAATAGGTATATCCTGGAGGCAGCCGGGCCTTAAAAGAAAAATTTATTCCTAACCTAAGAATTTGTGACAAATGTTTCCTACTGCTGTGGTACTGAAAGAAAATTTTGAATAGAATAAATATTTCATTGGTAAGCATTGTTCATGCGTAATTTAAACACTATATAGGTTAATATTTTAATATTTATAAAGTTGTTCACTTAAGAAACAATGTCTTAAGAAATTATATAAAATTTAAATTCTTATAACATTTATTCAAGTTTACAACGTATGCACTTAAAAATTAAATCTTAACTACACAATTTATAATATTTATGCATAGTAGAATTTGTATAATTCACTATATTTAAATACCATTGCAGTTTGATAATATTATTGATTCAGAAAATAAAGTTTATCAAACAAATCTTGATTCTCTACATACTATTTAAATAAAATCATCTTTATTTATATGCAGGAATATTAATACTTTAAAATGTGTGCTTAATTAACTCTTAAGCATATGATTTAATAGGTTTATTAAAGTTAAAAAATAAAAAACACATTAAATGTGTGTGCATATGTTATAAAATTATATTTACTGAGAATTTTAAAATATACTTAAACGTATTTCGTTTTTTTATATTTCTCATTTAATTTGAATTCTGTTCTTGATGTTTTTCTCAATAACGTATATGATTCATGTGAATACAAAACAAAAAATGAATTTTAAGGAAAAATATGCAATGGAAGTTGCAATTAAATTACTTATTGGGAATAATTATAATTTAGTATGTAATCATCATTACTTAATTTCATTCAATTTAATTCCTTGATGAGTTAGGTAATAATTTATTATTTAAAAAACAATCTAAACACTTAAAATTTCCTTTACACTTCTTACCTTGTTTATAATATTTCTTCAACATGGAAAAATATAAATGAGGTAAGACAAATTTGATTAATTTTTTTAGAATTAAGAAAATTAATGCATCATTTAATATAATCAGTATGACAGAGGGTAATAATATGATTCATGCTATTTATCAAACATTTCATTTCCTGATCAACGATAAAAAAGATAATGTTTATATAAAGCAAATATATTGACACATTATGATACAAATAAAACTATATCATTTAAATGCATCATTTAACATCCTCAGTGGACAGTTACTAATAAGTATGATACTTTCTAACCGTCCAATATTTTATTTCCTGTCTCTCTGCTCAATGATAAAAAAGATAATGTCTATATGAAACAAATACATTAACAATATGCTGTAAGTAAAACTATTGCATCTTCAATTACTATTTGAAAATGAAATTAATTTTGCGCCACATTTGTATTACTACTGTTTTAAATGTACTTAAATATATATATATATATATATATATATATATATATATATATATATATATATATATATATATATATATATATATATATATATATATATATATATATATATATATATATATATATATGTATATATATATGTATATATATATATATATATATATATATATGTATATATATATATATATATATATATATATATATATATATATATATATATATATATATATATATATATATATATATATATATATATATATATATATGTATTTGATATGATTGAAGATTACTATATATATATATATATATATATAGTAATCTTCAATCGTATCGAAATGCATTTCATTGATTAGACAACAATTAAAGCGTACAAATCCCAACTCCTATTCCTTCAGATTCCTATTTTTTCATGACTTTTGTAACTACAAGAAATATTTTATCTTACGAAATAAACCTATTTCATGTTTTGCACAGTTGTGAAATGTTCTCTTATGAAGACATGATTTCTTGCGATTAATTTAAATGATAAATATTATATATCATTTAATTTTTGTGCGGAAGTAATATATTGACAATGTACCTAAGTGAAGAGAAATAAATGTGCTGAAATACAATGTAAGAGTGTTTTAAACAACAAATTGGTATGGGGGAAATTTCTAAGCATTAGAAAATTTTGCTTTTTAAGAGAAGTGATTTAAATTGTGATTTGAAACTGCTGCGAACCATGTATTTTTCCTAATCTAAAAACCAATAAATAAATAAATAAAAATAAAATAAAAAATGTCATATTTTAAAATTTTTAGATAAAAATATTATTTTTTTATTTGCTACTAATATACCGTACAATATTTTTTGAGTTTATTGAACACTTTTTTAATCATTTGTAACGAAGCCCATAGTACAGAAAAACCATCTTTCAAGCATAGATTGTTTACACAAGAAATCAAAAATGCAATTTAAAGACAGCATTTTCCTGTCCTAAATGTTTATTTATTCTTTCTTAAAGTAATATATGCTATCAAAACTCTGAAGGGTACACGATCTCGAAATATATTTGTGTCTATTACAGAGTTTATATAAAAAATAAAACGTTTAATTTTAGGTCTGCCTCAAAAATTTTATTTCCAAATATCTCTAAAGAATGATCATTTAAGAACTAGAAACTAACCATTATCATATGAAACATATTTTAGTGTTATTTGTCTAAGAATTTCCTAACAAAAAAATGCATAAACATACAAGCATATTTTAAATCGTGAATATAAATGAAGTTTATAAAAAACAACGATTGAATAATTTTTCAAGACGATTTTATGTTTAACACGTTAACAACCTATTAATATATAGATAACTTTTAGTTTAAATAATAATAATATATAACTTTTCATGAAAGAAATATTTAATCTGTTAATATGATTTTATAATTCGAAAGTGAATGTTAAAATAAAATTTAATCTGATAACATAATAAAAATGTAAAGAAAAATGACTGAAAAATTTATATGTAAAAATAAAATTTCCATGAATACATTTAAAATTATAAAATTGTAAATTTTATAATCAAACAATCAATGGGTTAAACATTTAAAATTATTTGAAACTAAATTAATTATTGATAAATTATTTTAATATATTTATGGCTTTTCTCAAAGTTCAAAATCTATCTGTAACCTTATTTAAATTGTATGGCCCTCTTTTGAGCATCATTAAACATATCCAGCTTATTAAAATTTATTTAAAGAAATTAAATAAACATTTATTTAAAGAAATTAAATAAACATTTATTGTTATTTTCAAAGATATTCAAAACTTTTATTTACATACATTCTCATAGGTATTAAAATAATAATTGCATTAGTATATACTATGCGATAAAAAGTTCAAATAATTAGAAAACGAAAAATGTTTGACACTCAAAATGTTAGTTAAAACTATTGCGATAGTCAATGGAGGAATTTGATTAAGAAAAGTATAATATACTGTCTGATCTTAAGTTAATTGAAACGAGTAGTGATAAAGTATAATTCTTATGGGATTTCACACACACACCCAATAATAATTAGTCAGTTCATTATTTGGAGAACATATTTTGATAAACTATTATTTTGAGTTCTGTTAATTAGGTGTTTATCATTTAATTAAAAATAACTGCATTATAGTTAAATTCTTTACAGCAAATTAATACCAAATTAAGTAAATAATGGAATAATAAATGAAGTAAATAATGAAGAATTGTAATTTTATGTTATTTTAATTGAATTAAAAAATAATTAAAGTAATAAGGATATTTATTTTAAGCTTTCAGTAATGTCATCTTTGGGTTTTCCTTAAAAATAATTATGTACTACATTAAATTTTATACATTTAATATTGTAGAAAAATATTTTTAAGCAATAAATTTAATGCGATACATTTTTGATTTCTGACTACTGTATTTAAATTTAAAATATTAGAAAATTATGATTTGCATTCTCATATTAAATGTTCTTAAGAAATATTGAAAAACTTTGAAATCTAATATTTAAATTTTTCTAATAATTTTAATAACATATTTTGTTTGATCAATGAAACATAATTTATTCTTATTATATTAACGACATTTTATCATGTAAATAATTTCAATTAATATTAGAGCTACAAAATATTTTCTATATTACGTGTTCTAATCATTGACTTTGAAATGCATAAAAATAACAATTTTAAAAGGCATTTGAACTAATTCGTCTAATTTAAACCAATGGTAAGCACTATGTGGATTTGCTGTAATAGTTTTCATTGTTTCCTTTCAAGTTATGATATTAAAATTTCGTATTACAAAAACAAAATTTATATAGATATATGAAATTATTAAGCCCCTGAAGCTGTGAGTGTGTGCAGAAATGGAATAAGTTTCATAAAATTAAACGTATTTCATTGTTTATTATTTTTTATGTCATCAACATTACTTACTTAAGATTCAATGAAATTAGCATTTTTTTGTAGTTGCAATGATATATTTGATGATACAAAAATGATGATATGATGATACAAAAAACTTCTTTCATGGTTTGTGTAAATTTAAATTCAAAATGTATAACACATCACGATAACATAAAAATAAATATTTCTCTGCAACCAAATTTTAAATATTATAATTACTTAGAAATAGTAAATCAATAATAATATTACAAATGCTTATACTTAAAATATAAATGAAGTTATAATAGTAAAACGTATGAATAACTTACATATTATTAAAGCGTTGTAATTTAATTTATAGTTTTATTTAACACGTATCAGTTTAAAAACGTTTTAATTCCTAATTATATTTATTCAATTCTTTCTTTTTCAATGAGTTAATGAGTTGCTGATTATAACTATTTCAATTTTCTTCCTATACATAATCTGCATAATTACTCCTTCTAAAACAAGGTATACTTCAAAAACAATAATTAGCTCGAATCCAATGATTTCAATCGCAGTTAAAATCCAATTTTTTTTTTGCTTACTTTTACAGAAATGCTAATCAAAGTACAATTTCCTTCCAACCTATCGACGAACAAGTGATATACTGTTATACACTACTGGCCATTAAAATTGCTACTCCAGGAAGAAATGCAGATAACAAAATGATATTTATTGGACAAATATATTATACTAGAAATAACAAATTATTAAATTTTCAAAAAGTTTGGCTGGATAGATCCTGAGAAATCAGTACCCAGAACAACCACCTCTGGCAGTAATAGCAACAGTTATACGCCTGGGCGTTGAGTCAAACAGCGATTGGATTGCATGTACAGGTACAGATGCCCATGCAGCTTCAACACGATACCACAGTTCATCAACCGTAAGGACTGACGTTTGGTGACGAGCCAGTCGCTCGGCAACCACTGACCAGACGTTTTCAATTGGTGGAGGATCTGGAAAACATGCTGGCCAGGGCAACAGCCGGACATGTTCCGTATCAAGGAAGGTCCGTACAATACCGGCAACATATGGTTGGATATTATCCTTCTGAAACATAGGGTTTCGCAGGGCTCGAATAAATGTTAGAGCAATGGGTCGTAACACACCAGAAATATAACGTGCACTGTTCAAAGCACCATCAATGCGAACAAGAGGTGACCGAGACATGCATCCGATGGTACCCCATACCATCACGCCAAGTGATCGGCTGGTATGACGATGACGAATGCACGCTGCCAGTGTGCGTTCACCACGATGCCGCCAAACACGGATGCGACCATCATGATGCTGTACGCAGAACCTGGATTCATCTGAAAAGATGACGTCTCGCCATTCGTGCGCCCAGGTTCGTCGTTAATCACACCATTGAAGGCGCTCTTGTCTATGACGCAGCGTCAAGGGAAGCCGCAGCCATGGTCTTCGAGCTGAGAGTCCATGCTGCTGCAAATGTCGTCGAACTGTTCATGCAGACACTTGTTGTCTTCCAAACGATCCCGTTTCTTGACTCACGGCTCGTGACGTGGTTGCACGATCCATTACGGCCATGCGGATAATATGACTGTCTTCTCGGCTGCTAGTTATAAGTGGCCGTTGAGATCCCGCATGGCGTTTCGTATTACCGTCCTGAACCCATCGATTCCATATTCTGCTAACAGTCATTGGATCTCGACCGACGCGAGCAGCAATACTGTGATAAGATAAACTGCAATCACGGTACGCTACAATTCGACCTTTATTAAAGTCAGAAACGTGCTGGTACGCATTTCTCCTTCTTACACGTGGCATCACAACAACTTTTCACCAGGCAACAACGTTCAAATTCAATTTGCGTATGAGGAACCAGCTGAACAATTTCCTCATTTAAATTAAATTTAGATGTAGCTACTGGCGCTTGCTTTGTCTGAATGCACTGAAAAATTAATCATTTGCATATCACAGCACCTTCTTCCTATCGTATAAATTTCACGTCTGTAGCATGTCGCCTTCTTGGTGTAGGAATTTTAATGGCCAGTAGTGTGCTTGAAATCGAATTCTAAGAAAAACTACAGATATTGTAGCAAAATTTATTTGGCAAATAACATGTTACATAAAGTTAAAATGATTAAAATTACAGAACCTTATGAATTGTGGAGGATGAGGACATCAGTAGCTAGTGTAGTCAATTGTGTATGATGACAAAGCCATTAGTTAGTGTAGACTATAACTTCTGTGCCACGCGCTTTAGAACAGTCAAAGAAGTTTTAAAAGTATCTTTCATATATATAATCTCACTAGCGACTTCTACATATTGTCAAAGCATATTACACAGCGAGTAGTGTATATCAAATAAACTATTCCTGGCATTTTGCCTTGCAAGAATGAACTAAAAGCTTTCAATTGACAATGGATGGAGCAAACAAGAACATCGAAGTAATACAATCCGACCACGTATGAGCGCGCAATATTCTGCTTGTTCTAAGAACAATGGTATGGAAGAACGACGAGGTTCCAATACTTCAGAGATGCAAGTGATTGTTCAATGTACTGAAAGTGCAGACTAGAAAGACACACAGAGGATATGCAACACCTCTTCAAACGATGGTATTTATTCACAGGAGCATAACAGAACATTTCACCAATCTCTCATCATAATATCTCTATGCTCAAGTATCAACATTGCGAAGTATGCAGTAACGAAATTTTTCAGATAAGATGACCTTCGTCGTCCTTCGCCCTATTTGATTGATTAAACACCTGTACTTTTGATGGTTTCAGTGTAAACTAAACAGTGGATGTTTTTTAAATATTCTTCTCAGGAGCAAACGATGCATAGAGCTAACAGGATGATTAGTGATAGACAGGACATTACGCACTAAAATATAAGATGCAGCTGAGGTACTCACAACCACCATGCGCACATGAGGCCACGATTACCTGGTTGATTAAGTCGTCGCTCTTATTATCTGTAGAAAGTGAGTTCGAATCCAGGCTTAACCGAAGATCCATCGTATTCACTAAAGTTGGTTAGTGCACATTAAATATGTCATGGATGCAGCGTCTTATAAGTGATGGAGATTCTTTTGAGGTGCCAGATCAAGTATTAGGGAGTCTTCTGCTTGATCCCTATTTCCAAATTACGGAGTCTCACACCATGCTGATTCAACTAACTGATAGGGCTTAACTTAGGACAAAATACACGAAAGTATGATGAGGCCATAATGACAGCTTCCGTACGCGCAATATTATAATAAGTAATATTAAGTAACGTAATATTTGTGATAAAACACATCTTTTCATTTCTATCTCCAGAAAAAGCAACTACTAAAACTGTTTCACAATTAGTTAGTTGCGTCCAATAAAATTAAGGATTCCCCAAAGGATAAGACACATTTTTCGTTTTACGCTACTACTGTTTCTTTGTCAATCTCAGAAACTTGTTTGAAGATAAAAGCTCGATGTCTTCGAAAACGCACAAGGGAAAAGCTGACACAAGAAAACGCAAACGATTGGCTCTTGGTGATGGTCCCAGAAGAAAAGACTCAAATGTCCTCATAAATACCTAGGATGCAAAATATTTTGTCTATCATTTTATATAAATAATATATAATCATTTAAATATATATATATATATATATATATATATATATATATGTGTGCAAGAATAGATATTGAAATATATAAAGAAATTTATGGTTATCAATACATCTAACGCAAAAGCAGCTAAAATAGAATTACTAAAATATTGTTAATATAATATTTCATAAATTAATACTAGATGAAGAATGATACATTGAAAATACTAAATGTACAACAATACATTGAGAAATACTAGATGGAAAATAATACATTGAAAATATTTGGAAAATTTAAAAGAAAAATATCAAAAATATATAAAATGGAGCGAAGTACCAACATGGCTAGCTTCGTCAGGGGTGTTGACCACATTGGCAAAAAGTATAGCTTTTCTGCACTTTTATAATATATCATTCTTCATCTAGTATTAATTTATGTGAAATATTATATTAACTGTTATACTATTATATATATATATAAATAAATATATCTATCTATATATATATATATATATATGCAACCTTTTCTTAGTACAAATGTTTAAGGTACACCTTTTTATTTTTATAATTCTTAACGGTCTTTATATATGAAAGACGAATAGGTAATTCATGAAATAATATAAAATTTTCTGGTCTTACATTCAACATACGTGATATTCTATAAATACATTGATCTGCATAATTTTTTCCTTAGCATAGCATTACTACATGAATTTCATAATTTGTTCATTTTTATGAGCGACTTAAGCTTAAAGTTAAAGAACAAAATTATGTATGATGTCAATGTTAATGCAATATTTATTCAAAATTTCACAGAATGTTTGCATGAAATTTGCTTATGAATTTTTAAAAAGTCGATGTAACTGTTGCAGCCAAAAATGTGCTGAGACAATAAAATCTGTGTTCTTAACAAAACAAATATTATAATAAAACATATTAGATGGTAATGTAATCACGATCTCTAACATAAAGAGATTAAATTACATTGGTTCTCATGAAGTTTCAATGGCATTTTTACCTATAGTGAAAGGAATTTTTCAGTTTTAAGACTTTTGAAATTTCAAAATGTTTTATATTGAATGAAAATAAATATTGCATTTTTTAATGTGAAACACTTACCATTTACTCTTTCAAAATCATATTTATTTAAGTAGTGCGTTTACTGTAGAGTGGTTAGAATGCATATTATTTACATTTCTTATGTATTTAAAAATAATTTGCCTGATTTATTTTCCGAAAACTGAAATAATAAAGAATTATCATTATTAAAATAAAAAATTCTTAATAAAAGATTCTTAATCTAAAAACACATGTAAAATTATCAAAAAAAGTCTTAATTTTTCATTATTATTTGTCTAATGCTAAAATTTAAGAAGAGGCAGAATAAAAAGTAATGAATTCTAAGCAAATCCCCTTTGTTTGCTTAGGTGAATTATTTTTATGCATTAAATTTTGCACATAAATTGCTTATAGAATAAAATTTGTTTTATAATGAAGTTGTTATAAATGTGTTTCTAAAATTGTTTTAATAGTTTTGAAGAAAATGAGATTTTTAGTTCCATGACTGAAATGTTTTTAACGAAGTAATTATTTCTAAACTATATCTATAAAGAGTTTTCGTTGAAATATTTTGCATATAAATATGATTTGAAGTATACTCTATTATGTAAATATTTTGACCATGTTTCAAACATTCCATACAAAATAATTTAAATATTTTGTAACAACAAATTTGTATTCATGAAATTAATTTAAAGAGTATCATATAAATTTCTCAAATGGATATTTATAAAAAAATTTATTACAATTTAGTATACTGTACATATTACACATTAGTGTCAAAAATATTTTTAATTGAATTCTCACAGACGATATAATATTAAGTTTATAGAAACAAGTAGTTAGATATTTTTAAAAAATGTATTTATGACGCATATTGCTTATTAGAATAAATTTTATTGCTTTAATTATCTTCAAATTATCTAAGATGTATGTAACGTGAGTTAAATGAAGTATAATCTATATATAGAATATTTCTCTTCCGTTACAATTTGACAAATTTATTTCGAAACAGTTTAATAAATCCTACCAAAATAAAAACTATTGAGTCATTTACTATAAAATTTTAGAAAAATAATATGAATCGATGTATTTTTTAAATCAAAATAATATTAATAATTATGATAACAAAATGCTCTCGTAATTCCTCGGTTTACAACTAGATCCATTTCTATTCACCACATTTAAATTTGTTACTATATTCAATAATTTGAAATAAACACAATAGAAAAATAGTGATTATAAATGAGCTTACTAATAAACTTGCATAGATATTTTATCCAACCAAAACATCAAATTAATTATTTAAATAAAGTGAATTTGACGTGTAGGTGTGAGTCAATTGAGCGATAAAACGTTAGAATCAATCGAATGTGCGATAGTGTCAAGTAGTTCGAAGCACCTCCCTGCATTTCTAGTAAAGTGATCATCGCTTAACACAAAAACATCCAATATCTTGAAGTGTCAATACCCAAAATCTACAATTGTAATTAGTTATGAAAGATGAAAATTGTAATTCCTTATGAAAAACAAGCAGTAATTATTAGAATGCGATTCAAGTGAATAAACATTTGAAAGTGTTTTTCCCAAACTGAAGTTTGTTGTCACCAAAGCAATCTTATATTTTGCAATTATTAATTTAAAATTCTATTGATTAATGGAATTTGAACTATCCTTGCTGATTTAAACCAGCCATAAAGTGCATGTTTTGTCTTTTTTTTTTTCAATTTCCTTTTTCTTCTGCTATATAGTCAACATATTAATGGTTTGAATGCATAGAAAACAACTTGGTAGCCGATGCTTTGGTCATTATATAACAAAATTGTTTTATTAATAAAATGAGCTTCGACTATATTTTTGAGATTCAATGGTGAACTTAACTGTGTTTGCTGTCAGAAGAATGCGATTTGAAAGCAGACAGCAAATTTCTCAACAAGTCTGATTTACAACACCATCTGAATATTATGTGTCTCAATCTCAATATTATCTCTATATTATCTCAATAACATCTCAATTTTATCTCAATAACATCTCAATTTTATCTCAATAACATCTCAATTTTATCTCAATAACATCTCAATATTATTATCTAGATGAAACGTTATCTAACGTCATAGATATTTCAAACCATTAATGTTTGTAATAAAGTGATGTAGTCATGATCTCAACTGTAACGAAAGAGACAACCACTTTATGGTTAATAGTATCTTACTTTTATACAATATCTATGAGGAATATCAATATGAGTGAAAGCTGTATCATCAATGAAAACCATATCTATATTTCGTCTCCGTTATCATGCACATGCGTTACCATCCACAAATCTTTTATCACTATAATTAAACAAGCATGGTGAAGAAACCAACGATTATAGCCAGTGGAACAAATAAAATCAAGTTTTTTCTCTTGATGAAAAAGTTTTTGCCCTTTAGAGTTTATATCACGGAATATCGTTTTGGTATCAATATCTAACTTAAGCTTTCTGCCAGATTTGCTTGTGCTGGTAGTAAAGTTAAGTTGAAATATTGTTAAATTTTATGACATTTTTCATAACTTGGAGGCCACTGTTGCAAGACCTTTGAGGTTCAACGGACAGAAATACAAGCCTTTTTCAGCTAATCATATTCTTCCTACGTCGTGAAAGTTTTATGAATTCGATTTTTTCTTCCGTATAAGGCCAGTTATAACTTGACAAAGACCATGACAGTTAGGTATGACGAACATTGGAATTCAATTCTTCTGAGTTCCTAAGGATAATTAGGATCATTTAATTAATTTTTTTCCATTAACTAATTCAATGATCCTAATTGTCCAACAATTTAAAATATATTAATAAGTCAGTAGGTGAGAGTACTTACAATTTGTCCAAGAAATGTTTTCTACATTTGTTTTACTTAAAATACTTTTTCATGTGTAACTATTTATTTTAGAGTGGTATAACTAAAGCCTTCAATAAAGTGATTAATGTATCGCCTTCAATAAAAAACATTAAAGACGAGATTTAATAATAAAAGTACGATAATACAATTATAAATTTATATTTTAAAACAAATCGAAATTTTAAAGTATGTTTTTCATATTTTATATATGGCTTTTAATTAGAAAAATTAATACTTACTTTTTATTATAATTTTTAGATTTAATAGCACGCTAATTTAAACATTGTTGTTAAGAAGATTTATGTTAAGTAGAAACCTAGAAATGGAAGTATCAGTTTTTTAAATGATTATATAAAATTTTATTTTCCTAGTTATTTTATTTATCTTCTACATTAATGTAATATTGTAATAATAAACTTTTAATTTCGTAGTTTTATTATTAAGTAAATGCAATCATATAATCACTTTCAATTTACAAGTAATATCCTTATTAAATATAAAATTGGAGAATTACTTTAATAAATTATTATAAAAAGTTAAAATTGTAGTCAAAAAACTTTTTATTTCAAATGATTTCGATTACTGTAACTTGACTTTAAAAAAATAATGAAAATGTTATAATCATACCAAATTATATTAATAAAATTACTTATGTTACCTTCTTTAATCTTCTAATAAATGTGACATTAAAAATTGATTCAAATCTTTGAAACTAATAAATACTAATGCGTTAGACCTTTAAATAAACGTACATTTCACTTTCTATGAATGTTTTATTTTGGATAATTTATTGATATAAATGTATTTTTACCAACTTTTTTCTATGTTCTCTATTAAATATTAATTGAAACGATAAAAAAATTTTTTTATTCGTAAGCAAAGTAAATAACTTAATCATAAATAATTTCTTTTGTATTAAAATTGCCAACATCTCTAAAATTTGAGTATCTCTATCATCTAAAATTTATGGCAACAATATCTGCTCATATTTTATAATAATTACCAGAAAAATATGCGTTTTACTGAAATTCCTGTTTATTTTCTATTTTTAATGCCTGAATAGTTAGTTGTACAAGATAGCAAAAAAGTTGGTAAAATATTTTTAAATTAGCTTCCAAGGAATATTCTATTTAAAATATTTTTAATTACCAAGAAAATGTTCACAAACCTATGTTTCTCTATATTTTAACTGCGAATTACTTTTAAAAACGAATATTTTAAAATTGATAATTATTGTTATATTTTAAATGTTTTGTGTGAATAATCACAATGGAGCCAGGTTGGCATTTGCTTTGCTTATTGAAGTTGGTGAGTTCATATCTTGACCCAATTTAAGTTCCATTGTGTTTGATAATCAGGAATTTGGCATGTTAAAATATTGGTGTTTTACAGTTTCAAAGAGATATTATACCTCAAAGGGTCTAAGGCTAATTCTGAGATTGTTCTGCTTAGTTCCTATGACTAAATTACGAAGGTCTATCCACCATTTTCGATATCCAAAGTGGCATGCCACTTTATGAAGTGGTACCTCTTCCATTCCTTGTAGAGCTGAAAAGGGGGTAATTGATTCTTGAAGTTGGGAATAACTAAAATAAATGCTCTATAGTCATACTTCGAAAAATTAGTTTAATAATGAAAGGAACTCAAATATTAGTTTTCAATACATTTTTTTACGTAGAAATGGATTAATTATTTTATGAAGAGTATGTACTTTTAAAGTGTAAAACATTTATATATTAAGTTTATGTTTTGATTTGTATTAAATGTAGAAAAAGAAAAAATACTAAACATATTATATGCTCATTTATTTCAAATATGCTTTAGAAAACAGAAAATTTGCATTAAGATGCAAATGATGAATCTTATGGAAAATATAATTATTCGCTTAGCAGTTGTTTAGATTTACTAAATAACTTTTCATTTGCTTAACTAGTAGTTTAAAATAATGGTTATGTAATCATTTACATATTCAAAAACATATTTTTCATTTATATTTTATTAGCTTACATTGCTTTGTTTGATTATTTGAGATATTAAAAATAAATATTTTCTTATAAAATCATAATAAATTTGTGTATCCGTAATCACTTTTAATTGATTATATACATCTCACGCCAACCAATGGCGGCGAGGGTTGTGACCTTAATGTTAAAGGAAAGTCGTCGGTTTGAATCCTGATTCGGGTATGGAAGTTTCTCTCTCTCTCTCTCTGTAGTACACCCAATGTATAAGTTGCCATCACATTCGCCCTTGTATCGTTAAAAGAATTTATCCTAAGATCAGCCGACCATTGAAAAAAATGTTTCTCACAGTTCATTTTGAAAAATAGATATCAGGATCTGCTTACTATGGAAGTAAATATTTTTACTAAGCAGTGTATTATTCAATATACACAGAAATAATATTTTCTAATTTTAGAAAGTTGCGATTCATCTCATTATTACTATTAAACATTTATCAAATAAAATTGATGCAATAAGTGAAATTTTACTTAAATCATAAATTTTGGATCAAAATTAATTCATTAAAAATTTATAAAGATAAAAATTAAAGAAAATTATAAATGTATAAACACTAACGCAGTTAAAATATTATTCTGAAACTTTACAAAATATATTTTAAATTTACCTTATAAAGTGATAAATTAAATGCGGAAAGAAAACTATATAAAGTAAATTCAAATACATTTTTTTGAAATTTTTTGACACACACGCGCGCGCGGGCGCGCGCATGTAAACACACAAAGAATAGTAAAATATATTAATTTAAAATATAAAAATCACATTTTATGCGTACAAAATTAGAGAAAAATAATATATTTCTATTCATAATCTTAACTGCACATCATTGGAATTATATCAAACACCTTAAATTTTGTCTGACATGGTTAGGTATAAATTATTATAGGTAAATTATTTTTTACACTGACTTTAAATAAACTGAAAATTTTTTTTCTAATCTCAATTAGACTTCTTAAGGTTATTTCATATGCGTAAGTATTCTTTATTTTGCATTACTGTAATATTGGGAAACATCTCAAAGAAGTTGATATTAGAAATAAATGCAATTAGAGGAAAAATTCCTTTATTAAAATTGCTGAATATTAGAGAAATTAATATCAGTTTTTTAAAGCAACTCTAATATATAATCTTTATAACTTAGATGAAGTTCTGATTTGATATTAATATGGATTGTATAGTCTCAGAAATGTAGAATAATAATTGTGTTTACCAATCTATCATTCATTTTAGGTATTATAATATACATATCTCAGATTTATATTTGAAATATAAGGAGATAGTCCTACATTTTGTCAGGAATGTCACAGTATTTCAATCATATTTAAAATTCAATATATAATTTTCATCAAACAATACTTAATTTTAATAACTCATTGAAACAGAAATTTTTCAGCAAATCATTCATTCCGGGTAATTTTTCCTTTTTCATTTATTTGTTAGCAATAATTGAAATGGACGTAACTAAAATATCACCCATTGTCAAATAATATGTTTCTTTTCCATTGAAAAGCAAATGGATAGATATTTAGATTATATTTTTCTATAAATATATTTTCTTCAGCTTCGTTTAAATTGGCAACATTGTTCTATACATTTACTTATTTAAGGTGTTTAAAATTTGAAATTAATTTGATTTTAATTATTACTTGAATATTAAATTATGTTTGCTAAAATTTTTGTGTTTGAAAAATATATCTCAATTATTATAAGTTTAGTAATTTTACTTTTAAAAATTCATGAAATGCCTAATGTTTTGATAGAAGTATCTGTGGAAAGGAATCTTTTCCAAAGATTTGATAAAAGATATTAGATGCAATGATTTAAAACTTTTGTTAAATAATTTAAAAAATACTTATTTGTAACGCATAAGCACAAGTTTAAAAGGCACATTCTATATTTATATGTAGGCGAATTTCAAAGTAAGGAAATATTCATTATTTATCAAATGACTCTTTTTATTAGAACAAATATCTAGCTCCACTTATGTAGGCACATTTGTAAAGTTACAATAAACATAAAGATGGATACATAAAAATATATTAGTTAAATTTCAAAATATAAAGTGCCTGAGTTAGCATAGGGACCATACATTCTTGCATTGTTGCTAATTTTATGATTGTGATTGGATTTTGGACTGCCAAACAACCTAAATCTGAGGTGATTTAAATTAAAGCACTTTTCTTTTTAATTGCCTTTTAAAATTTGTTTCATAGTGAGCCGTATTTACATGTCTAAGGCTGAAATGTGGATAAGACCCGAGAATCCACCCCACATGACGCGCATGAAGGAATGAGGTAGCCTACAGGTAGGACAGTGCTCCTTAGATCAATAAATCTCGGGTTTATTTCAATCCACAGTTGAACAATGAGAAATGTATCTTGTGTTTCTACCTTCAGCAAGCACGTCTGTTGGGGTCAGTGCTTACTAATTTTTCGAGTTTCCTCACATGCAACTCTTAAATATGACCCATAATCTGTGAAAAATCCTTCCGGATTTCAATTTAAGCGTAGGATATTAAAATACTTTCCTTTGATGAAGTTAAGCTGTCCGCTAAACGGTGTTCAAACACCTAAATTCCTTTCTTCAATAGCGGCTACATTCGAACACAAAATATTTCACTTTAATGATTTCTCTCAGCAAACCACGGTAAATTCTTGTTTGTGGTACATATATAAAATTTTTCAAACAAAATAACTTAAACGATAAACATTATTTCTGACATATAAATTTTAATATAGTTGCTTTTGATCGAGTAATTTTAATTATAGATATAAAGTTAAAGATTGATTGGTGACATTTTATTAAACATTGTCTCAGGCATAAAAACATGGAGGAAAATAAATGTAGAAATACATACAGAATAAAAAAAAACACTTAATAATATGATAAATAAGGAAATGGATACTGCGAAATGATCTTAAATAAATGCATGACTTTTGAAAATAAACTTAATAATAATGAAAATAAACATCATTGAATTCTCATGGTTATGAATATTAACTTAACTAAGGCATATCAATTAAATTCATTAATATACCTTACTTACATATATATTTATCTATCTATCTATTTATTTATTTATTTTTTGAAAATGTATAGAGTGAATGCGATGAAATAATACATTTTTTGTCTACCCTTATTGTCAAAATGCGTAAATCGTAGAGCTTTATTTATGTGTTGCAATTAATGGACTTCTTTTAATGCTTTTAATGTTTATTAATTTATACTATATTTCCTCTAGTTTGATCATGTTGCTTTATATATTTATGTTTTACATCACAAAAAGAGAGTGGAAAGTTAATTCTTATTTAAAGTTCTTCTCAGGCAGTAGTTCTTTTTTCCATATAAAGTCTTTAATTACATTCGTTATTCATTCGTTGCATAGTATATCAACGTGCACTGCAAACTATAAGTGGTCCATACAATACAAATAATGTTGCTGAAAAAAAAACGCATATTCTTCTGTTTCTTTTTTCTTAATCAGAATATAACTGCTTCTATTTTTTTTGGCCAAAATATACTATAAAATGACTTTTGTTGTAAAATAAATATTACATATCAATTCCCTTCCCTTATTTTCAATATTACTGTAATATTTCATCATTGTTTTTGTCATTTTGTATAGACTAGCTACACCAGTACAGTGCCACTGTCCTTATTCTCAAATATTTACAATATACTCTTATATGGAAAGTAGAATATAAAGAAGATACTTTCTTTTTAAAGGAAATTTTGATTAAAAATTTTTAATAAATTATTATTTATTATTGTTTATTAATGCTTTTCTAAAAAGGAAAATTATATTAAAATTATTAGTTTCAAATTAAAATTATCCATTATCATTTCATGTTTTATTATTTGTCAATATAAATTAAGAGAAAAATAACATAAATAATCAAATCAATCTTTCTACAGAAATATTTTAATATTTATTTAATTTAAGTTACAATCTTTCTCACAATAATTTTTAAAATAGTTAAGAAATAGCGGCTGATAAATATATTTTAGAAATAAGTTATTAAATTTGAGTCCAATTATTGTACCAGCACGTGATTATAAAGTGAACTTTTTGGAATACTTTTTTCTTCATAATCTTACAAGCGTTTTTGGAATAATTATACTCTATTATAATTATAAAAAATATTACTATATAATTATAAAAAATCTAATCTTTTAATTAATAATTACATTTAATCTACGAATATTTTAATCTTTTTATTAATTTTAAATTTCATTATCAAAAATATTAAAAACAAACATTCGTTTACTTAATGATAAAAAATATATTTAATTTTTTTGTTTATTTGAAAAACTAATTCCTGAGAGCTTTTGTTGATTTTTATGAATACTCTTAACACATTAAAATATCTGTTAAATTTTTAAGATGATGCTCAAACAATTATGTCTTAATATGTTCTTTTAAATCATATTTTAAAAAAAACAATTTTTTCATAAATCTGAAAACAGTTCTAGTCTTAATGAAATATTTTCAATAAGATCACATGAAGTAAGAAAACGATTAGTTTTTTATTACATTTCAAATAAAAATTCAATAAACTTTAAATTATATTTTAATATAAATAAACTTTAAATTATATTTTAATATACATAATTATTTCAAATAAGATATATTAGTTTTTTGTACATTTACTATGTTTAAACTTATTTTATAACATTAGATTAAAAATGGTCTAAGAAATCAAACACTATATTAAAATTAATTATCTCAATAATTTCAATAAACATCTAAACAGCAATCCTTAAGGAATAGTTAAAATAAAAATACGAAAAAAGTTATTCATGTAAATTATGTTAAGAAAACTGATTGTTTAGTTTTTTAAGATGAATACAATATTTTACGTTCTTGAAAACAAAGATTTTTACTGAAGTTCTTTTCTCTGTGACAAAAAAGACCTCAGATACTACAAAATTCGATTTATTTTCTTCTTAAGCATACTTGGCAAGTTTTACTTTCATTTGTCTGTTGTAAGTAGCCCTCTGAGAACAAATAGCTGACTAATACAAAAGGTATCCAACTGAAAAGTACTTTAGAAAATGTGTTTCTCATAAGAAAAAATGATAAGGATATTTCAGTAAATGGGTTGAATTTACGAAAATTCCTGTTCCATAAAAATATATAAGATTGTTTTTGAAAATATTATCGTTTTAATAACATAATAGCGCATCTCTTAAAAAGAAGACAGAACAGTGTTTATATTTAAAAATGATCAAAATAATGTGTGTGTTTCATTGTGGTGATATTTTAAAATCTATATGATTTTATTTTAAAGAGTTATTAGGAAAATTGATATGAAGCATAAACATGTTTGATTTGTAATTTAAGTTTTGTTTAGAATCACTCCGTTAACAAGATAGAATTGTATAACAAGTCTGTAAAAAAATATTTACAACTTTGTAACAATTTTGAATATCGGTTGCAATTTTAAGGAGAAATATAACCAAAAAATATTTAATTAAAAGTAAAGTAAAATACTTTAAATTAATTAACAAGCGTTTAATTCTTACATGTAGACATTACTTACATTGAGAATTTATTTTGTTGCCTATATATATAAATACTATGATAAAAATATTTAAATTTGTATTCCAATACACATTAAGCAATAAGCAATTAATTCACAAAGAATGTTAATAAATAATATGTTAATAATAAGTGTGTGTGTGTGTGTGTGTGTGTGTGTGTGTGTGTGTGTGTGTGTGTGTGTGTGTGTGTGTGTGTGTGTGTGTGTGTGTGTGTGTGTGTGTGTGTGTGTGTGTGTGTGTGAGTGAGTGAGTGAGTGAGTGAGTGAGTGAGTGAGAGAGTGTGTGTGTGTGTGTGTGTGTGTGTGTGTGTGTGTGTGTGTGTGTGTGTGTGTGTGTGTGTGTGGAGTGAGTGAGTGAGTGAGTGAGTGTGTGTGTGTGTGTGTGTGAGTGAGTGAGTGAGTGAGTGAGTGAGTGAGTGAGTGAGTGAGTGAGAGAGAGAGAGAGAGAATTAAGTCGAAAGTTGATGTTATTTCTTAAATATTAAAATAACTTTTTAATTGCTGATCAGGGCATCTCTTTGAAAAGTTGACTATCAGTATAAAATTGGAAGTGACATAAAATCTAGGTATCTCATTAACAGAGCCATATCCTCTTCATTCATGAGAATCATTTCAATACTAAGAGTATAATTCTACGTCAGTTGATTTGGAAAGAGGATGGGACATGTTTTCTTCCCATTAACACCATGTTAAAAAATGTTATGTTGTTCCTCGAGTTGTCTTTTGCATGATATTGAAGAAATGAACAGAGCTAAAAAAATTTCAACAAGGGCTCTGTTAACGTAAATCTCTAATTAGACTATCTGATGATTTTATATCCGTTTGTTTTAGAGTGCTATTAAAGCAGCCTTTCTTTTGCTTAACAGTGCATTGCCTTACCTCATTTCTGCTGTACAGCAGCTATTAGAAATAGATGATATCACTCGAGTGGATTGGCTAGTGTACTCTTATCATTTAAATCTCGTATAATATGCAATCGATGCTTTGGGGGTGTTTACATCCTGCAAGCAACACCCAACAAGTGAAACAAATGTTAGTAAAGAATGTTCGTGCATTGTCGGGAAATCTGGTGTTGCGCAATCATGGGCAGATATTGAGGGCCACCATTATGTAAACGGAAGCACATCTCTTACTAAAAAGATAGGCATACTGTTCTTTATCTTGGAGCTTCAGTCGTTCAGCAGCTTCAAACCACTTCCCATTAAGATCAGCAAAGTGAAGCATCATTTGCAGCGGGCAATGATTGAGAAGGTGATTAAGTATTTTCTCTCACTAGGTTGTTGGAGCTGTGTCCACGTTAATATGTGACGTCCAAAGTCTTTCCTCTATTGTAACGAAGATGTGGAGAGGAGAGTGTCATCTCAGGTGGGACGTGGACAATTTTGAACCATGGTCAGGTGGTGCCCTGACCATGGTTCAAAATTGCAAGGCACTTAGTCATTAGGCGAGTATTCTAAATCCGTTAACCTAAAGGTACAGTCTGAGGCTCTCCTACCGCTTTGACTTGAGCTGAGAATCATGTATCATGATACTATGAATTCAATAAAAACTTGTTTAGTTTGATTTAATATTATATACATTATATTCATATTTGCGCAATTTTTTTTTGTTGTCGTTTAAGTATAAAATATTTCCTCTCATTTTTTAATTTCGTATCTCACAGATGTCATATGATTCCTCATGGTAAATTGTAAGAAAAACACCTGCTATTTAAGTTTAGCTGACAAAGTCAATGCTAATATATAATGTCTCTGTTCAATGTTCATAATGTATGTTAAATTAATGATGTCCGTATTGTGTAGTGCCATTTGTTTATATCTTAGATTTCTACACTTGAATAAAGTAAATATTGTAGTCTTCAAGATTTCATCTACTCTATATCATAAGCGAATATCATCTGTGTGTGTGCTAAATCAGAATATGCTTATAGCTAAACCCAATTATAATTCTAAAATCTAATGTCATTAATGAATTTATTGTCATGAGCTATTTAATATTTTTGATGAAAATCTGTACTTTTAAATGTAGCATTTTAAGATTATGTGCATCTAGTTAGAATAAAATTATCTGCATTTAATTAATAAACTTACAGGTACTTAATGCAATATATTAGTTTCATTATTCAATTAATAAAACCTTGAAATCTCTCTGAACTATAGGGAAATATTTTAATCTTAATATTTTGTCGCACAAACATTCTTAAACATGTATAAGAAAAACTTTTTATTCAACCTTAAATCTACTAATCTACTAAATTTAAATACTGTAGATTATTCAATAAATTTAGAAAACATTCACATATTATGCTAACGAAAATATTTCTATCAATTTTAGAAATTTATGTTTTGAGAATTGTGATTTAGGAATGTGAGATTAATTCACAACTGTTTGATATAGTCTGAATAGAGGATTTCAACATTAAGATGTTTCAATCATTTAAAGTAATAATTCAATATCTGAAATGAATATGATATATCAAGTTTTGAAAAACTCTTTTAAAACAAATTGCGTCTGCAAAAATAATTCAAAAATTTATTCTGTATGCCAAGAAATATTTTTTTAAATAATCACCTATACATATATTTTGTGATCAGGAATACATAATCTTCTTAATGTATTCTTGAAAGTAGAAATTATAATCTGCAATATGTATAAATAGAGAATTTTTTGATACATCGCATAAAATACATAAATTAAATATGATTTTGTATCTGAAAGTAACTTTGTGGTTTTAAATTTAGCTTTAAGTAAATATTTGGAGAACATTTACGCAATGTATCAAATATTTCGTCCCGAAACTCACTTCGTAATTTATTTGATAAAAGTGATAAGTGTCATGTTTGCTTAGAATCTTAAGTCCATTTTAAATAGGAAAAATGGTATCCCTGAATTACATGAATTACATTTTTTGATATGATTTTAGTAATTTTAAGCTTACTTCAATTTTCATGATATATATAGGTATAAATGCTTATACAGCAGTATGTTTTTTAATATGTTTACAAACATAAATAATGAATAATCGAATAATAAACTACACACACCCACACACCCTAGTTAATAAAGAATATTTTAAAACACGATTTACTATATAAGAGTATTAAAACATATGAGGAAAAATTTCTTATGAGTTGCCATATCATAAGAATTACTACTAAGTATATATAAATGAATCCCAGACTTAAATTTAGGTAACAGACTTAATGGTTTTTATCAGGTTTTACAAAATTAGAGTGTGTTTAGATTTATTTATATCGAAAAAATTTACATTCTCTTTATTAAAACTGATGATTAAGATGAAAACTTTCTGCATGCCCTTAAGAATTTAAAATCAAGGAATTTACTTTGTAGGATTTTCATTCTAACTTCAGAAAAATCTTTAATATTATTAAATAGTTAGTCACACATAACATAAAACAGTAATTAAAATGTTTGTAAAAAAGACAGTCTCATTAGATAGAAATACTTCTTCAGAAAAAAAGAACTAATTATAGGAAAATTATTATTTCAATTTTTATATTTATTTTAATAAGAATGTTTCACTAAATCATCAGTTAATAAGTATGGAAATAATTTATATTATTTATTCTTAACTTTAAAACATATTTTTAAATCAAGTGTTAGATGTATACTAACTTTAAAAATTATCCCTAATTTTAAAGAAATTCGTTGTACTTCACTGTAATATAATCAGCGATTGAATTATTGTATTTAAAAACTTATCATCTAGCTTCTCCTGTATACCATGTTTATTTGATTTTTATTAAATAAGTAATTTCATCGGGTACAAGATTCATATTTACATAACTTTTCTATCGCCATTAAATGAACATTTTGTTAATCCAAATATTTTTATATGTATAAAATTGACTCAAAATACCAGATAATCGTTTTAAATATGAAAACATATCATATTCTGAAATAACAACAGAATAACTATAACTAACCATATGTGAAATGCTACATAAATATCGATGTAATGAGCATTTTATAAAGTTACATAAAGTATTATTTGAAAAAACTACTGTTGCAACTGATTTCTATTAGGATGATACAGTTTAAATCTGTGAATAGTATAGTTGTTTCAATAGAATATTATTCTCGTTAAACACATTAGTTACAAAAACAAACATTGTACCAAATGAAAACACTAAATCGTGGGAGGTCACCAGCAGAATTACAAGATAAAGCTTTTAATCACTGAGAAAAATAATATTATAGTTTTTATTTGCAAGATTACTACACTTTCACTATTAGTAATAAGTTGTGATCACATTAGCATAAAATATAAACTATTGAAATAGAAGCATAATCAAGAACCGAAAAATAACTAAGCGTTTGTTCTATTCATTTAGAAGTAGCATTACGTTTTAATTTTATGATTGAGTTTGTCATGTTTATTTATAGGGAAAACAATTATTCGCTTTCTGCCAATACACATATTTGAAAATGGTGCTTTTATATAGAAAAGGTGGAAAGTCTGTACTATTTTAAAAATAGTACCATTGTTAAGAAATATAACAGATATGTATGTGTCACCCCATGCGACTCTTAGACTTATATAGATTAAATATGAGATCTCTTTTCTGCCCACCCTGTCTATTCACCGTGTCTGACTGCCGATGTGGAGGTCCTGAGTTTGAATCCTGCTTCGGGCAAGGTTTTACTTTCTCTCTCTCTCTCTCTTTTGTCTTTCTCTTTGCCTTATATGAATGGTTTGTGAATGGTTGTCTAACTTATAAAAAGGTTTCTATGAAAAGTTGGACTCCTCACCAAATTACGGTGGAATTGGAAAAGTGGAGTAACGCACCCTATATTGCCAGCTGTAGTGTAATGTTTTTAGAATAATTCCATGCGATTCAAATAAAACTTTATTTAGCAATGAACAATCGGGATAAAACCCGCTTTCGAACAAGCTAACAAAGGAGAACTAGTGGATGTACGAACCACTACAAAAGTCAAGTGTTTATTCCACGGCCTTTGGGTTTGTTGGTGCATTTGGCGTACGGAAAAATTAGCCAACTTTAAAAGGGCTGGCACCAACATCCCACTGGACCTTGAAATATCATTTCAAAATAATATATAAATGAGAAATTAGAGAACTATACTTAATTATGCAACACAGATACATAATCTAATATAAATAAAATAAAATAATAATGTTTAAACAGTAGGTAAAATAACAATTTTTGATACAGATCTTTTGACAAAATTTCCATTTGCTAATTTTAATTTGACTATACGGATTTTATAATCAGCACTTGAATATGTTTGTACATTTTTTGCAACTATCCAATGTGCAATTGTATATAAATGAGATATTAGATGCAATTGGAAAATTGTCTTCCTTTGCTAACACAAGAATGTTTTGTTCTAGATTTTTTTATCAAATTGCCATTTGGTGAGTGCTTACAAATTGTTCACATAATCTGTTTTCCATGATTTCCATACACTTTGCACAATTTTAGCGATTCTTCTATATTTATCATGTCTATTATTTTCTATAGAAGACAAATCTGGTTCAACAATGCCACATATAGCTCGCCCTATTAAGAAATGTCCAGATGTAAGAACATTAAAATTATCAGCTTCTGATGAAAGGGGAATGAGAGGTCTGGAATTTAACATTCCTTCTATTTGATCAGTTACTGTGAGGAATTCTTCCAGAGTTAATGCCAAGTTGCCAATGATGCGTTTTAAATGAAATTTAAACGACTTAACTCCTGCTTCCCAAATCCGCCAATTTCGGTGGAATTTGGGAGGAATGAATTTCCATTCGACTCCTTCTGTTAAGAGGAAATTTACTACTTCCTCAGTTGGTTGTATTAGAAAATTGTGTTATTTTTTTTAATTCTTTGGATTGCCCATGCAAAATTTTTGGCATTATCAGAAAAGATTTTAGCACACTGTGAAGCATCTGTTAATAAATCTGTTACTACCTCTAAGTGAATCGCTTTAGTAGCATGCACACAAAAACAGCAACATAAACTTTGTTCAGGATACCCTTAATCGGGTTTTTAAATTTAATCAAAAATGGACCACAATAATCTGCTCCAGAGTGATAAAATGGAAATGTTTCTACTACTCGTTCCTTTGGCAAGCTGCCCATAATTTGATTAGCAGAAATTGTCTTGTTCTTGAACCAAGAAACACATTTTTGTACTATTTGTCTGCATTGACTTCTACCGCTAATCGGCCAAAATTTGTGCCTCACAGGGTAAAGTAAGGAACTAGAGCCAACATGCAAAAATTTTTTTTTGAAAATAATCCAATATCAAAATAGTAAGTTTATGACTCTTAAGTAAAATTATAGGATGTTTAGTATTTTTGCTTAGTTTAGAATTAACAAATCTACCTTTGATACATAAAATTTTATTTTCATCCAGAAAAGTATTCAGGAATTTTAACCTACTTTGATTCTGTATGTTTTTACACTTTTTCAAAGCTATTAATTCTGCACCATATTCTTTAGTTTGAGCATCTCTAACTAAAGCGTCACGAGCATGATTAAGTTCAGTACAGCTAATAAATTAAATAAATGTTACCTTTATCTGCAGCTTTGATGAATCTGAAAATAAAACTTAGAATTCGAATTACTTTAAATAATTATTTGAGAGATTATAAAAAATTTTCAAAAAAGTCATTACGGGCGTTAGATTGAACATTGATGTTCACTAATGGTTTAAGTTCCTTTGCATATGCAACATCAGTAGATGCACAATCATAGTTTGTTGTCAAGCTTAAATCACAATATAAAAACATAAGACCTAGCATCCAAAGTTTGCAATCGATGGGTTCATCCTTGAAAAGTCCTCTTGACAATGGATCAGCTGGGTTGTCTTCTGATTGAACATGACGCCACTCAAATTTGCTTGTTGAATCCGTTATTTGTGCAACTCTATTGGCTACAAAGCTTTTTAAATGATGTGGTGGTATTCTTATCCATGAAAGAACAATAGTTGAATCTATATAAAGATGGACTGCATCGATATCAAGTTGCATTGCTTCAGAAGGTTTGTTTACAAGTTTTGATAGAAGCATGGCTCCTAAAAGCTCTAAACGTAGAAGTGCCACTCGATTAATTGGTGCTATTCTGGATTTACTGCATAACAAATCCACTCTGATTTTATTGAAGCAATCTAGCGGAGAATTCACAACAAGTCGTTGTTTTGTATATTACGAATAAAATTTTGCGGACAAGAATACAAGCTACATAAGCTTGTTCTGAAAAATCTATGAAACCATGGATTTCCACAACTGTAGTTTCCGTAGGGATGATATAGCGGAGAATTCGCAACAAGTCGTTGTTTTGTATATTACGAATAAAATTTTGAAATTCTAATCTTTCTTTCGCGAGAACTTCTGTATCCCAAAATAAACCTAGTAACCATAATTTTTGAATTAGAATTTTGGCTGGCTTTCACAATAAGAGGTACGGCCAGACCCAAAGTTTTATATAGTTTGGTAATGAATGATAGTATTTTCCTTTTTGTTAAGATGGTCGGGTAATCAGTAGTGTTCGATGTAAAGTGAAAGTAATCTTTCTTAGAATTCCAAGACATCCCTAACGTTTTCATACAAGCACTTTCATCTTTTCCAAAGACATATTCTTGATCATATGTTGATACTTGTGAAAGAAGTTCAGGATTGTTAGAGCTCTATTTATACAAATCATTCCACATGTGTGCAACATGCCTATTAGTTAATGCTGAATTTTTAAAGCTGTTTCTAAATTTGGTGCACCAATGAGCACGTCATCGACATAAAAATCCTTTTTAACTACCTGTAATGCTAATGGAAATCTCTCCTTTTCATCTTCAGTCAATGAAGAAGAGTTCGGATGGCTAGAAACGGAGCACAAGTTGTTCCGTACGTAACAGTAATGAAACGATAAGTTTTCAATGGAGCATTGTCACTATGTTTCCTAAAATTTCGAAGTAAATCTTGCTGCGAATGGTGGACTTTTATTTGCCGGTACATCTTTTGCACATCGGCTACGAAAGCAATCAAATGTTTGCGAAATCGTAAGAGAGTTGACCAAAGTTCATATTGAATAGTTCCACCCTTTAATAATATATCATTCAACGAAATAGCGTTAGAAGTTTTTGCTGAATCATTAAATATAACTCTAAGTTTGCTCGTACTTTTGTCTGGTCTTAGTACAGCTTGGTAAGGAATATTATAATGAGGATGTGGAAGAAAGCTTTCGTCAACTTCTTCCATATGCCCAAGCTCCTCATATTCTTTGAGACAATCAAGATAACGTTCCTTAACAATTGTATTTTTATCAAGTCGAATTATAATATTATTAATCCTTCTAACAGCCAAATCTCTGGATAAAACAAGTTCGACTGTGTTATTTTTTACTAAGGGCATTTCAACTATATAACGACCGTTAATGTCTCTAGAATGCGTGGCATTCAACACTCATAGGAGACTTTTCTTCCAAAGCTTCAACCTCCCATTACGACCTTAGTGTTTTGACTAGGTCACTCTCTTCGACGAGTAAGTGACAAAAGGTTTTGTTCATAGAATTACATGGCACACTACTACTAATTAAATATCCGGAATATGTATTTTGGAGCCAAATATCTTCATTTATTCTAATTTGATTAGGTTTCAAAATTTCAAAGAAAGTTTTAGCTCAAAGCAATATATCTACTTTCGATTGTTCAAAAGATCGAGAGTCCGCATATACCCGAATGCAAATGTAAATTGCGAATATCTAATTTTTGCGAAGGTGTCAAATTAGTAATTTTAGGAAGTACTAAGAAATCGGTATCTGTTACGAATTCATTATCTTTATTAGAGATAACTGTATTTACTAATTGCCCCACTGATACTAACGACCCATTTAATCCTCAAACTGGAACATTAATCTTGTTTCGTTTTAATCCCAAATATGTTGCACAATCATTAGTAATAAACGAAGCTTGAGAGGCGCTATCCAATATAGCTCTACACCGTTTAAATTCTCCGTAATAATCTCTCACATAAATAAAAGCAGTACTATTCTTAGTACTGCTTTTATTGAACCTTTTTGTTTGTGAAATAAAATTCTGAATCATTCCCTCTTGCTTCAATACGCCAGATGAAAAGTCTTCACTTTCGAGTGGCGCCTGGTGGGGAGATGAATTGGGGAAATCAGTTTCGAAACTTTCGGAATTATTTCTGTTCGATGTTGGGCTATGTTGTTTTGAGAAAGGCTGCATTTCCGATATTTGCAAAAAAGAGTGATGTTTTTGGTGAGATTCGAGACACCTAGATTTAGATGAGCATTAATTTAATTTGTGGAATGAATTTAGACAGTTTAAACGCAAATTTTTGGATTTACAAAATGAAATCGTTCAAGTACTTTCATTTTTAGAAATAATTGGCATTAATACAATGAATGATTCGAATCACAAAGAATGCAATATTGTGAGGCAGATTTAATCAAAAATGTTTTAGGTTTGTAAGATGGAAATGAGTTTTCTCCGTTAATATTAACAGGGTTTGAAAATTTGGGTTTTGAACCAAAACAAGCAGCTTTTCAGTTTTCTAATATTTGATATCGTTTTTCTAAGAAATTAATGAACATTTCCCAAGTTGGCACTTCATGGGTATCAAAAGTTGATTGAAATTGTCTATGAGTTTATTTATCTAATTTAGCTCAAATTAAATTTATTAACAAAATTTCAACAAATTTATTGCGTTCAAATTCTAGTCCTTCCAAAGAACGTATATTTTTCTGTAAATTATCAATAAGCATACGAAGCTCAAAAGGGTTTTCTTTAGTTAATGGTTTACAATTAATTATATTTTGAACATAAATTTCAACAATTATTTCAGTATTCTCATAACGAAGTGGGAGAGCTTTAAACAACGATTGATAATTATCATTTGATGACTGCACATGTTTTGCAGAACTTTTAAGGTAAGCATTCAAATAGTAAAATTTCTGAGAGTCAGATAATGTCTGATTGTTTTCTATTATGTTTTGAAACTGTTCCTTAAAGGAACTCAGATTATTAAATTGACTATCAAATTGTGGTAAAGGAATTTCAGGTAATCGAGTATTTTTCAAAACAATAACTTTTGCTTTTAAGTTCAATCGATTTGTAAAGAAAAAGTTTTGCCCTTACCTGAAAATCTTGAATCTCTTCGTCAATTTTGTCTAGAATTTTTCAGCTTCTTTAAATACCTCGTCATTTTCTATTTCGAAGTATTCCTGTTTTATTACTTTAAATTTGGTTTTAATATCTTCCAATGAATCTAGAACAGCTTGAAATTCAGTTTCTTCCAAATCTTTTAATGTTTTCGAATAAAGTTTAGCTGATTTGGTTTGAATATTTCCACGCTTTCGATTTAATATCTTAATGGATGGCATAATTTCTGTTTGGTTCTCCGGCTCGATGGACCAAAAAATGTAATGTTTTTAGAATAATTCCATGCGATTCAAATAAAGTTTTATTTAGCAATTAACAATTGATTTAAAACCTTCAAACAAGCTAACTAAGGAGAACTTGTGGCTGTACGATCTACTAAAAAATTCAAGTGTTTATTCCACGGCCTTTGGGGTTGTTGGTACATTTTGCGTACGGAAAAATTAGCCAACTTTCAAAGTGCTGGCGCAAACACCAGCCTTACCAGCACAAGACAATAACAACTAGATCTTTCTTTCCTGATATTCATATGCATGTTGCAGCCATTAACGGTATTTTCATTGTGTAAATAGGTGATATTTGATGTCCTTTTTCTATCATCCTAAACCAATTTCTTTCAGAAGAATATACAAACAAATAGTATGACCAAACTTTTTATCTTAACTCAATCTCATTGATCACGAGTGAGACTTAGTATACGACTTGTAGTTATACGATTGGTAACCAATATCATTTCACAAACTCTAAGAATGTAAAACTAATTTGAATTATTAATAATAGGATTGACTTGTCAATATTAACGTAACCACTTGAGGTTTCGCTGAGAGTTTTGCTTTGTTATTTAGAACAATTACGTTGACTGTTGAGGACCATTAGAGCCCCAGTGTCTCAGAAGCTCCATGCCTCTTTCAACAAAGTGAAGAATCGCAAGCCGCGGTCCATGATTGGGATGATGATCACAATCACATTATCAGAGTCCATGAAGGTCCGTGGGCTGTGGACATTTATCCACGTTAATCTATAACAATCAAAATTGTTTCGATGGTTGTACAGAAGACAGTAGTAGCACGAATAAGACCCCCACTTCTATTCATAGTTCAAAATTACGAGTATTTTTGTAATAGTTTATTATTCCAAACTTGTTATCCATGAAATACAACGCGATATCGCCTGCACCATTACGTATTTATAAAGGTTTAAAAACATAATATTCTCAATTAATTTACCTAAATTTACGTGTTAAACACGCTTTTTATATGCTTTCGTATTTCACATAGTTGATTATTATAAATTATCAATCTTATTCTCGCAAATGTAGTAAATATTTTTTTAATTATTGCAGAAACACCTTAAATATTTAAATGATATTTTTCTAATATACGTGTTTATTAACTCTCAAATAAGCAACATCTTACGTATATAACAAAATTTCATGTAATAATTTCTCGGCAATTAGGTAATGTTGACGTTGCACTAAAAGACAAAATTTGAAAAGCAAACAATATCACATTAAATTTTAAATCAATGTGGAATCATTATATTTTGCCCATATACATTTATAAGATTGTGAAAATAAGAATATTTTTTCATTTGATGTTGTTTCTTTGTTTTCTGTCTAACTGTTCTAAAAACTATAAAAACAAGTTCTCAATATAATTGCGTAAAACTTTAACTTGAAGGCTTTTAACATGTTATTTGCATCTTAAGGTAAGTCCACATTATAATATGATGACTTCATAAAATGATCCTCTATGAATAGTATCAAATAATGCTAAAGAATATAATACTAAGCACGTAAAACATTTTGAAAATAAATAGCAGTCTCTGATTTGCTTAAGCAACTTACACGCTTATAGAGTTCAACTTACACATTTTAGCATGTTTTATAATATTTTAATAATGATGTTGGTCTGACTGGAAAGAACTTTGATTTCATTGATAAAAGGTGTATTCTTCACATTCATTAATGACATTTAAAGCACATAATTTTATTTAAATGTTCTTCATTTAGAATGACACATCTAGGTGTGTGGTAGTCTTGCTTTTAAAATAAGAAGGCCCAACATTATTCGTCATGAGGACGGCACACTCATTTAGAGCCCCACTACATATGTTAACCATAGCTCCTGCCTTTGATGTGCCAAAGAATGTTTGATAGCAACATGAGGCATGATTATTTCTTAAGCACTACCTTCAGTTATTAATTATTAGAATTTTTAACTTTAACTTATTTGATGCAAAAACATTTCACATTTCAGTTGCTAAAAAAACATTTCGATTGCTAAAAATACAGATGATATTATCAATAATCCAACAGATGCAACAAAATGATGGCGTGGTGTTTTAAAAATCCGTTTTAATCACTTTTTCCCATTATAATACACCTAAACAAAAATTTTCCACCATTTTTATCATACAAATGATTGCTACATGTTCCATAGTTATTGTTAATATTGTTTGACATACAGATTATTTTATGCTAATGCTATTTATATTACAGATGTTTCACTCATTTAAATCATTAAGTAAATGTGCTGAGCAGTTGGATAATAAATGAGATTATCTAACTTTCATATTATTTACACGCTGCTGTTGCCATTGTGGTTCAAATTTGTGGAATAAACCTAATGTTCCAATTATGTATCTCTTTATGTACTTCAGCTGCCTTCAACATCAATATTTGTTGATTTCTAAGCTGAGTCGATAATCCTAGTAAAATATTTAATGTAGATTATTTAAATGAAAATGAGAGCCCTGAGATAATTTCTTTTCTATAATTTGGATAACTGCAAATGGTGAGTCCAACATATTTTGAAATTTAATTATATAATAATCTTAAAACAAAGATGTATCATGTCTATATTTTGATCAAATATTTATTTTTTAAAAACTGTGGGTATTTGGGTGTCACCACAACAAGGCCAGAAACTGCAATTTGTCGTTACCCAGCGGGCACCTGTGAACCAAATCACGGATGCGAGTAGCAATACCCATGTCATACCACCACAAACCCATTTAAGCGGTGGACCTCAATCATACATCATCACAGAAGAAAAGGAACGAAACACAAAGAGAAAATAGCATCGATGCCCGAACTGGGACTCAAACCAAGGAACCACAGCTCAGAAGCCAGAAACGCTAACTACTCAGACATTCTTAAATGAAATTATGTGCCTTTTCAAGCCTTATTCACATCAAGAAAAACTGAATTATTCAAGAACATCAAGATCTCATTCCCTGCTCTATATTAATTCATTTTTGTGTTTTTTTATAGAACAATAACAGTTATACGTCCATTTTCAACCACCTTGTGAGATTTTATGAAATTGTATCATTTACTTTCACGTGTCAATTTACATCCATCATTGTTGAATAAATGAAAGAAAATGTGATACATTGGTTAAAGCAAACAGCGAGCAGATCCAGATCCCTACATCGATTCTATGCTTTTTCGTAATATTTCTGAAAATGAATGGGGATTTTCATTTCAAAAACGTTCAAGAGTATCTTATATTCAACTTATATAAATATGATTTTATCCATGTATAGTAGCATATGGTTAAGGGACAATAATTAAATAATTAAGCTGAAATACTATTTAATGTTTGACTTGAACTTGTTTGTGAATAAATATGTTAATTTCTTTGTATTTTTTATTATATAGTTTACAACCATATATAATTTAATAAAATGTGTTTCATTTCTATTCATAAAAAATTATTAATTTCAATATTTTGACGGAAACAAGTTAAAATATTCATAAATATTTATTTTTTCAAAAATACGTTTCGTACTTAAATTTGAATTTTCAAGTGCATAATATGATTGTTTAAAAATTAAACATTTCATAAGAAATACTTTGCATTAATTTGAATTTAAGTAAATGCATCTAAATTACAATTATTACTGACAAATAATTTAATTAAATGTTTGTTATCGTAAAAATTTATTTTCTTTTGTTTATTAAATAATATAATGTTAACATCGTAAGATATATTTCTATGAATTTAAGCATCTTTCAAGTAGTTTTTATACAAAAAAATTTATGTATTGAATAAATCGCATTCATTTCATAATTGAAGGACGAGTTCAACAAACAAATCAGTTTAAAATTTATAAACTTTAATCTATTTGAAATTTAATATATTTAGTTCATAAAGCTAATGGACTAAACTGATTTTTTATTCCCATATTGCTCCTAATTTCTTATATAGTATATGTCAATTAACTATAATGTACAGATTAATTTTCTATGTTTCGCTCTAATGCAGATAATTTGTTAAATATGATCTGTGAAATAAGTTGCCTTTTTCCATAACTGATTTAAGAATTTTGGTCATAATTGATTCGAAATTTACCAAATGCTAGAAATGTTTCCAACACATAACAAATACCTTCCATTTCAGAGCCGATATGCATAACAATCACTGCCAATAATTGATTTCAAGTCTCTGAATCGTTTGTGCCAGTCACAAGCTCTCAAAGTAATAATAAAGCTTAGAGATGATCTCTCGCAGTTCCCCCTCATCTCAACACACTCGGATAACTCACTTAAGCTGCCAAGAGGCGAACTTGAATAAAGCTTTCTTGATATTAGTTCACAGCCTCTATCTCTTACAATGAATCATCGCGAATGATATTCTGCATGAAATTCTGATTTATTGTTCAAGAACTAATATACCATTTGAACGATGTTGGCTCCAGATTATTTCTAAAACAATTAGAGGAAAGCAAACAATTTGAAAATAAAGTAAAATTTAATTTCCTTAAAATTAAGTACCTTTTTAGGTGTTTTTGGTACTTTATTGTAATTAATATATCATTTAAGAAGCTCTTACAGCATTGTAATATTTCTGGGATAAACTACAGAACTTAAAATTTAATAAATAAAATCAAATTAAAATTAAGAAATTTTAATAAATTGTTTACATCAAATCTAAATTTATTATTATATGAAAATTTTAAGTATAAAAACATTTTAAATTATGTTTTAATATGTTAAATTCCATCAATGTAAAATGAAGAGAAATTAACTTTATGTGAATGCGAATTACATTTTAGAAAAGCCTGTAAAATACTTAAATCACTGAAAATCTTACCTTTTATAATTTAAGTTGCAAGATTATTTTGTTTTGATAAGTTTGTTATTCCTGAAATTCAAAAATTATTGAAAAACATTTTCTGTGTGTGTGTGTGAATATTAAAACAAAATATTTGTGTGGTATCTTTTTTTATAAATTGTACTTAATTATTGCTTACTTACTATTTATGGCTAAAATCCAAGCACTGAATTTCTTTTTAAGCTCTTAATGTTTTGGTTGGATTCTTTGTAGATATGTATTTATCCGTCTTTGATCAACAAAGGGATCAACTGATATAATTGGTTCACATGATTTTAATACGTTTTGTTTGCGATTATTACAAATACTTGAGGAAATAACAATTTTATAATCACAAACTGCATTTTATAAATATTTAGTAGAATTAAATTAATTTTATTGCTACTGCCCCTGTCCCCTCTTACGGTTGTGCTGAAAAATATTTAGTTTTTTTTTTTAATTACTTGTCACACTCAAAAAAAATTTCACAGCATTCATATGAGTTTAACTAGTCAGCAACTAATAACATATATGCAATATACAATTTCTTATTAATCTTTCAAAGTCGGACTTTTAAATTTATAGACAGTACCTCAAATATGAGAGGAAATGGTGATGAAGAAATAAAAATTTTTTAAATATTATTACACTTATTCTACTGCTCAAATGAAAAAAAGATTAAGAGAAGTAAATCAATAACTCCAAACAGATATGAAACGATAAACCCAGTAACCGAATTCATATTACATTAAAATTTTCTATAACTCTTTTTTTTATTTTAATTAATTAACAAAATTTGTCTACTTCTTCAAATATTTAAATTTCTTCTGACGTAAAGAAATGCTGGATTATAAATATACTAATAAAAGATTATGAATTAACTACCGTATTATATTTTTAAATTTCTGAAAATATATTTCCAAATAATTGAAGTAACTTTTAAAATGCATAAAAATAAAATAAATATAAAGAGAAGTAGTTGTCTCCTTAACTTTCATTTAATGTATTATGTTTTGTTAAAACATTAATCAATTTAGGTAAACGTTATTCAAATTTACTTATTGATAAGAATAATATTTATATCATATAATATATATACATTACATTATATACAAAGATATAGTTTGGAAAAATTTAATTATTTTATGTGTGCTAGAGAGTTTATTTATATGACGTTTTGAAGTGTTTAACGCATTTTAATTAAAAGCTTATTAAATATTGACTTAAAAGAATTTTATTTAATAGTTTATAGAATTTTAAAAGGAAACTAGACTTATATTCAACAAAATAAAGCGTTCAAAATAACTTGTAGTTTTACATCAGTGGGGAGATATCACTATTATTTACAAATGCTGAACATTAGCGCCTAAGCCATTAGTTAACGGGCTCTCTAATACTTTTCAAGAATGCCCTCATACTGAGAAAGAACTACACAATTATTTAAATGTTCAAAAGTCATTGGTTGACCAGAGTCACACAAAACACAGTCCGGGGAATCCACTACTCCTATCCTATAGAGATGGTCCCGCAAACAATCATGTCCAGTTAGACCTCTAAAAAGGGCCACCGCAGTCTTTCTTGATAAAACGGGAACAGCTCTTTCTTCCCCCAAAATCTTCCATCTCTTGTGGGTCACACGTTGAGCCTTATCTTGTTTAAGAGTCTTCTTGAGAGTCAGGTTAGTCAGAAACAATTAGTTGAATGAAATGAAAGAGGGCGATTCATGCGTTGATCTATCAAGGCTGCATTCCTTTTTAGTCAGTGAATCAACCTTTTCATTGCCCAAAATACCACAATGGGCAGGGATCCACTGGAAAGAAATTCTGTGTGGTAGAACCTTAAGCAAAGGTTTACATTCTAAAATTCTTTGGGAACTATTTTGATTATTCAAAAGAGTTTGAAGCGCACTTTTAGAATCTGACAAAATAACCGCTCTTTTAAAAAAGTGACTGCGAATCTATAGCTGTTGGATAGCCACTGTAATAGCTTCAATTTCACCATCAAAGGCTGTGGAAAGAGGACCCATTGGTAAATAAAAGCTGAAAAGATCACAATAGATACCTGCTCCTGCACCATGTGTTCTTTCAAACATAGAACCATCAGTAAAAACATGCAATCACTCATTTTCAGTATAGCGAACCTCAATTGTCTTTTTTGCGAAAGATCTTAGTTGCAAATCACTCATTTCTTTTTTAACAACTTGTTGAATAAGATCAAGATTTATATTCAAATTCAGATAACCTATAGGACAAGTAGGAGAAAGTAAAATTAAGTAGCCTCTACTCAAATTTAAAGCATCGGATTCTCTCTGGGCAGCTTGGATGAAGCCATTTTAGTCTTAAGATTTCTAGAGATATCATTGTTATAGTTCCTCCAGAAAGAGTTGCCAAGTAAACGCTTAAGTACAGCAGGATCGCCTTTCTTTTAATAAAATGATGAACAGGTTTCAAGTCGGTTGCATTGCAAGCAAGAACAGTGTTAATTTTCACAGCTCCAGTAACAATTCGCAATGCTTGGTTCTAGAAAACCTCAAGAAAATTAACTGCTTTTTCTGCGGCTGTGATGAGAATCTCACAACAATAGCAAATAATTGGACGGATATACAATTTGTAAGTAGCTAACGATGTCCCTCTGTTGCAGCCCCACCTCGAGCCAGCCAAACGTTTCAAGACAGAATGTCTTCTAACGGTTTTATTTTTCAGATTTTCTGCATGATTTCTCTAATTTAAACGAGGATCGAGAGTGCTTCCTAAGTATTTAGTAGAATAATTACATTGAATATCTATACCTTTATATATCAAGTGACATATCACTAAATTGGAAAAAATTAATTTATTTATAAATATTAGATATTTGTTAAAATAAGAATATTCCTTATTAAAATATTGCGATGAAATAATTTCTATAAATGTGGGAAAAACCAGTATCCAAGGATTATTAAATCAAATTTTGAGCTGAATTTTTGACATTATTACTTGATAAAATGAAACAAGCTTAACTAAAGAATTTTGCTGATTTTCATCGTTTAATTTTACATTCGAATATAATGAAAGGATGTAAAATTTAGAAATGACATTAAATGTTAATTTATATTGTTCACTTTTTAATGCTTTTACAAATACAGTCATAATAGTAATTTTCTTAGAATATCATTTAAAGTATACCATAGAGACTCATTATCGTATTTTTCATGGTGGTACTTGACTTAATATAACTTTCAATTTAATAAATAAATTAACAAAATATTGCACTGTATCATAGGAAATGTACATGGTTTAACAAAATTAAAGCAATCAAAACCTATCTCTTTTCATTCTTCAGAAAAGAATTTCTATGACGAATTTTATATAAGATATCTTGATTTGATAAGCAGATAATAAACTTTTCAATGCCTCTGAACATGAATTACTGACGTAGAACGCATTTCCGCAGAGTAATTCTCAAAAAATAAAACTGGTGATAGAGTCAGAATTTTTTCGTTTTCATCATTGTGATTTCTTAGAGAAATAACAAATAATGTCACAATGACTTTTTGTAACAGGCACCTGAATGAATTAGAGTGTGATTGCATTCTTGGAATATATGATGCTTAGCTACCATTCTCAATCATCATCAATGAGTCGTCACGTGGAACAAACAGACAGGCTTTTGCAAAAGCACGCACAGCAATGATTGCTTCAAGGAACTTATCGACGAAAAGAAGACTCTGGATGTCCAAGGTGCAAAAATGCAAGGTGAGGTTGGATGAATATTTTACATTCCAGAACTGCTTAAACGGTATCATTGTCTTCTATACAACATACTATAACCTCTTCCATCTTTCTGTAGTACTTTTCGCCATTTCTTGACTATTGTCTGATTCGGAGTTACGCTCATAACAGCATTTAAGACGTTTGTATTTGACCCTATAACATCGGTGGAAATATTTGGGAAAGTGTCGTTGTCAATCATCAACGTTGACACCAGATTGTGGTCAGTAATGAATTTTCCTTTGCTCTTGAAATAGAAGATCATCGTGTTCGAATATTGAGAAACTTGGAGGAGCAGTCTCAATTCTTCTTTACTTTACAAAAGTATAAAGTTATAAATTCTGATGTAATGGTATAGGTGCTATCTCATACGGCATCCGGAACTTCCTCTATACATTTTCTCAACGATATGTCGGTGTTGTCCTTCAACCCGGTAGTATTACCATTTATGTCATACCATTTAAGGTATGATTTCTGACAAGATAAAGTCATGCCTCACACCACTTTCATATCTCTGAACTGCCTTAAGTGCTGTTCTGGATCAGTCAGCTGTTTCACCAATTGAAATTACCTATGAAATTTTAGGACCCCATATTTATGCACCCAAAAATATCAAAATCTTAAGAAATAACTTCTGAAGGTAAGGCCAAATGTTTCGCAAGAGGGCATTTGGAGCCTTTATTATCTTTTAAACAATCATATACCAGCATGTAACTCCGGCAGAGCAGTTCCGCGAATTACTAATTTGACCACTGATGCCATAATATCCTTAACTGGCGTTGGCATTTTTATCACTTCATTATCTTTATATTAGATGTACATACATTTAATTTCATTAAGAACAATCATTTCTTCTAGATGTTTTGAATTTATACAAAGAAATGTATATTAAGGATTAAAAAATCATGAAATAAGTTATTTAAAAATGTTTAAATGGTTTTTGGATTTTATTAATTGAAAAGAATGCAGAAATGTCTGAAGAAAAACTTAACTTTTCTTAAAATAGAAGACGATCCCATTTAATTCATAAATTTTAAAATTATTAAAATTCATTTTAAAATTAGAAAAAAATAAAAAATTAGAGCAAATAAGAATATTGGATATTTTAAAACGTGTTGTTTTAAAATATGCCCTTGGTTTTTATAAACATTTTTTTATAATTATCAAATGGGATTTAATTATGTTTTATAAGAAGATATGTACATATATTGCTTTATACAAACTAAATATGTTCTAGAAAGAGTTGAGAAAATACGTTTTTAACACTTTTAAAGTATGTGTAACAAATTACTAAACTGAATTAATCATAAATATTTTGTTCTGTAATAAAGTACACTCCTAATCAAAAATGATGTGAAAAACATGATAAGAAGTACCAGCTATGAATGCCATCTGAATAGTTCATGATGCAATATAATATTAAAAGTGGAGGTGAGTCAGTCATTTGTGCAATACATAATTAAATTTCTTCTCCATGAAAACATGAAACCAACAAATAAATTTTAAGTAATGAAAAGTAAAAAAAATCAGCACTTGATTTTTCATGTGTTTATCTAGCAGTTAGAATTCATGAAAAATATCAACTAGAAAAGCTATGATCACCTTCTTCAAACTAGAATTAGATAGCCGATCATAGTCTTCAGATAATCTTCTAAGAAACTGGTGGCATCTCTCGGTTCCTAAAGCTTAAATTAAAGCATCAATAATTTAAGGGAGAATTCAATATGTCGGTAATCGTTAAAGTTCAATTAATTCACGAAATATATAGTATATGGCTTACATTGCTTTAAACAGCAATAATGTTAGCACTAAGTAAGTGGAACTTACATGAGAGAGTGAGAAAGTAAAACTTCATTAAATGTATATCGGATTTGTCAGTTGGAAATGTAACAATTATTTCCTTTTTTTAGAATAGTATTTTGAACTGCAATGGTTTCAAAATCCTTATATTCCAGTATATGTTTAATCAAAATGAATGTTTTTTAATTCCACTTGATATAAAAATTATTTTGATTGAATCCAAACGTTATTGATAACACCATAGATATACATGCATTATCCCAAAATAATTGAAAGGTCTTTTTGATACAAGTGGTTTCCATATGTGATATCATAGGTCTGAATCAAATATGTAACTACTGGTTTCTTGTAATTCATAGTCTCAAAGTAGGTCAAAGTATGATATTTTTAACCATTGTTTGCTTACTTTCTTTTTCTGGCTAGACTTAAACGCTAGACCTGTTAGAATTTCAACAAAAGATGAAGGGAATACATTTATTTGATTCCTCAATAATAATTGTTTGATAGTTGAATTGTACAACTGTTGGATTTATTAATAGGTATAATATTGAAAAACATGATATCAAACAAGGATCGTGGCAAAACGACATCTGTTAAACAGAATTATGGAAGGTAAATCAAACTCATTGTGAGGGAAAGGAGGACATTAAAGAAGATTCTGGCAATCAGACCAAAGACGGAAGTTGAAAAAGTGATTATTAAACAGGATGATTACATATTTAACATTGTATAAAGCTCTATTTTTCGGAAGGACTCCCATGAAAAAATATTTGGTACACAACTGCAATTGTAAATTCCTGTGTGACAAATAATACTGAGGCTCTGCAGAAAATGATTTCGAATAATCCAGTTTCTCCCTATTTTCCCTGAAGGAATAAGTATACGTATTGCAAACTTATACAGACGCCTATATCCCAGAATATCGTCTTCCTATAGTGTAGTATGAAGGTAGTTTCATTAAAGTTTGGGATCGCATTGCTTGGAGTTCCAGTTCCTTATTATTTTACATGGACTTGTCAATGGAGCTGACAATAATCAATATATTGGTCAAACAGATGCATTCTAACGTATATTGTTCAAATCTGGATTGCGTTTATTTTTATTTTTGACGTTTTTTTTTCCAATTTTCGGATCTCCTTTCACTTTCTAAAGTTTATTAAACAAGTATTACTCTTATAATAAATACATGTGTCTACAACTCATGTTTTTGAATAATTTTCATATGCCTGTATATTATTCAAAGTTGTCAGTTTATTTATGAACAATAATTTAGAAACCTTACAAAAAGCAATTCGAAAAGCTTTAGCTTAATCAGGTGTTCCCTTAATTAGAAGGAACAAGTTTTTATATCAAACTTTTAACAATATTTTTACTATTGATTTTCATTGTTCCCGTATTTTTAGTGTACATTTTTAATTAATGATTCTTTATACTCTAAATCTTTTTCTATTTATTTCTAAATGATTCCGGTTGCTCTTAATGACTTAAATTAATCTCAAGAAAAAAAATTATAGTTTGCTTAACGTAAACGTATAATTATAAGTTATTTGTATGTTTACGTTAAGAAATTACAATATTTTTTTAATTTCTTAAAAAATCTCTTCTGATTTTAAAATTACTAACAATTTTATGTTTTCATTTATTGTTAAAATTTTCTAAATGATTTTACATTGTCAATTAATTAACTTAATTTTAATTAACTTTAACCAATATATATTATTTCTAAACAAGTCTCAATTATTGTGAATATAGCAATTTTTTATTTGATTTCATTTATATCTATTTAATTTTAAGAACCATTAAACAGTTTCAGCATATTTTTAATATTACTGTTTCGTTGAGAGTGAGATTTTTAAAAAAAATAATAAATTTTTAAAAAAAAAATAAATATTTTAAGATTTTTAAAAAATAATAATAAATATTATATGCAATGTAAAATCAAGCAATTATTATCTGAAATTATTCAAATAAAAGATAATTAAAATAATCATTATATATATATATATATATATATATATATATATATATATATATATATAAGATTAGAAATTAAATAAATAAATCTAATCATATATGAATTAAAAATCAAAATTGTATTACACTTTCGGATAGGGAAAATATATTTTAAGGTAAAGTAATATAAAGCCTCATATCATAGTATTATGAAACTGTTTCTGTAATAAAATAGAGAAAAACATGCTACGATTAAAACTAATTTAGTAAGATTGTCTTAAATATACATGTATATAAAAATTCTTAAAACCTAAAAAAGTTGCTCGTCACAGAAGGTCTCTTGGTCATAAAAAAGTAATAAAGTAAGTTTTTTATTGCAAAGTTAATCATGTTATTCTATCAAGGGTCTCATCAAAATTAGATTAAAACGTAAAGAAATAGTAACTTCTTTCAAGATGTCCCCTTAATTTCTTTGGACAAAGTATACTTAAATAAAGTTAAGATTTTTTTAGAGTTTTATTTTTCTTTAATTAAAAAAGTATTTAAAATATATATCATGCTCTTATTTTAAATGTATCTATTTGCAATCTAATAGAATTTAAGTGAACTAATTACTACAATAAAATTCTTAAGATCAAATCTATAATTCATATGTTACGAATAATAATTTCCTCACCAGCTAGTTTTTTCTAAATATCGATATACGATTTTATTTAGTCAAAAATTGATTGCATTATAATTCTTATTTAATTTAATCAAATCATCTGAAATATGTACACCTTCTGGAATTCCATTATAAGTTTTATGGATTTTGCTTAATTTTTATTAGTAAATGTTTTTTCAGCAAGTACTTAAAAATTAAATTCGTAATATACGTGAATTTTATTTTAAAAAAAATAAAATATTTTTATTTATTTCAGTGATTAGTTCTTATAAATTTTTTATGTGCCTTATATCTGTAATCTGTAACTATTTCTAATTAATTTTGATACACAATTCTTTAATCTTAATATAAACTTCCAATTTTGCAACAATTGTATCCCATATTTTCCAAAATAATCATTTACTTTCTTTAAGATTAAAAAGTTTTAATTTCTAAATTTCAAATAGAAAGAATTCTTTTATAATTTTCTTAGCAGTTTAAAAATATAATGATATTTATAACATTTCAGCCTTTAAAACTGTTTCTTTAGAAATACAAACTGAGGATACGAATATAAAAATATTCTAGTAATTTGTTCATAAATTGAATAGTATAGAAAATATTTTGTATTAAATTTATCTGTCATTGTCTTCTGATTACATGTTTATTATAATATTAAAATTATTCATTACAAGTAAATGCAAAGTTTTTTTTTTTTAAATCGTACAGTAAAACATATTAAGTAATGCGATTCTACTTGTTTCACAAAATTTTCTATTGTATTATTAAAAATTTCGTCTTGATTCCAAAGAATCATCAAGTATAGCTTTATTCCAGACATTTGTCAGTAAAGAAATGCATCCGAGAAATGCATTACTGAATTAGGCTATCTATTCATCTAGACAAATGATGATTAT